>OY829120.1:5000-15000 GCA_963691645.1 Pelosia muscerda
ACCTAACCTAACCTAACCTAACCTAACCTAACCTAACCTAACCTAACCTAACCTAACCTAACCTAACCTAACCTAACCTAACCTAACCTAACCTAACCTAACCTAACCTAACCTAACCTAACCTAACCTAACCTAACCTAACCTAACCTAACCTAACCTAACCTAACCTAACCTAACCTAACCTAACCTAACCTAACCTAACCTAACCTAACCTAACCTAACCTAACCTAACCTAACCTAACCTAACCTAACCTAACCTAACCTAACCTAACCTAACCTAACCTAACCTAACCTAACCTAACCTAACCTAACCTAACCTAACCTAACCTAACCTAACCTAACCTAACCTAACCTAACCTAACCTAACCTAACCTAACCTAACCTAACCTAACCTAACCTAACCTAACCTAACCTAACCTAACCTAACCTAACCTAACCTAACCTAACCTAACCTAACCTAACCTAACCTAACCTAACCTAACCTAACCTAACCTAACCTAACCTAACCTAACCTAACCTAACCTAACCTAACCTAACCTAACCTAACCTAACCTAACCTAACCTAACCTAACCTAACCTAACCTAACCTAACCTAACCTAACCTAACCTAACCTAACCTAACCTAACCTAACCTAACCTAACCTAACCTAACCTAACCTAACCTAACCTAACCTAACCTAACCTAACCTAACCTAACCTAACCTAACCTAACCTAACCTAACCTAACCTAACCTAACCTAACCTAACCTAACCTAACCTAACCTAACCTAACCTAACCTAACCTAACCTAACCTAACCTAACCTAACCTAACCTAACCTAACCTAACCTAACCTAACCTAACCTAACCTAACCTAACCTAACCTAACCTAACCTAACCTAACCTAACCTAACCTAACCTAACCTAACCTAACCTAACCTAACCTAACCTAACCTAACCTAACCTAACCTAACCTAACCTAACCTAACCTAACCTAACCTAACCTAACCTAACCTAACCTAACCTAACCTAACCTAACCTAACCTAACCTAACCTAACCTAACCTAACCTAACCTAACCTAACCTAACCTAACCTAACCTAACCTAACCTAACCTAACCTAACCTAACCTAACCTAACCTAACCTAACCTAACCTAACCTAACCTAACCTAACCTAACCTAACCTAACCTAACCTAACCTAACCTAACCTAACCTAACCTAACCTAACCTAACCTAACCTAACCTAACCTAACGGACTGTAAACAGTATCACATACGTAATTACATTGATAAAATCTATAAATAAATACCAAGTGTGCTATACCATTGGAAGCGTAACGCCGTCGTCTACACGACGCGATAAAAATTTTGGACAGTTTCCATATTGAAAACTCAAGTTTTCATAGATTTTCCTAAATTTTCACACTTTGTTTCCAGTCAAACACTTTTAAAATCTGTTTTTTATAGGGACGCATAGCGATATTTCTATACCATCAGGTGCGCGACGTTAATAACTACCTCTCGACGCCCCGCAAGGGTATATAACACCAATATATCATCATCAGCATCAGGCCGACCTCCTAAAATTCAATAAATTTACCAAATTTACATAATAATTGCATTTTCTGGTCCTCGGACCATACAAACCTGTACTCCTGGTTCTTCAGACGTGTGCACGCGGGCGTTCCGCGTCCGTTGGTACCGCTCCTGTAGTTCCCGGAAGAGTAGTTTTCCTGAAAAACAACTTTTAGTCTCAGTTAAGTAGGTACAGTTTCACGTTTTTCAGTGTTTATTCTAAATTTTTCCAAGGAGGCCTGTATAGCTGCTCACACCACCTTGTGGAGTACGTCGGGACCTATCCGTAGGTACCTCTCGCGCCCCGCTAGGGTCCCTAATTACCGAGAAAAACGCAATTTTAATAATTTTTCATTTTCCTAGGGAAAAATCATTTTCTCTGTTTCCGGGTTTTTCTAAATTTTCACAGGATATCCCTATAGGTGACGTCGAGACCTCCTCGCCGGTACCCCACTCGACCAGCTGGGACTTGTGGTTCGCCAGCAATCAGCTTTCCAAGTTCGAGGGGTGAGGACCGAGGTTACCTTAGGGCAGCAATTTTGTATCAAATTGACTGTAAACAGTATCACATACGTAATTACATTGATAAAATCTATAAATAAATACCAAGTGTGCTATACCATTGGAAGCGTAACGCCGTCGTCTACACGACGCGATAAAAATTTTGGACAGTTTCCATATTGAAAACTCAAGTTTTCATAGATTTTCCTAAATTTTCACACTTTGTTTCCAGTCAAACACTTTTAAAATCTGTTTTTTATAGGGACGCATAGCGATATTTCTATACCATCAGGTGCGCGACGTTAATAACTACCTCTCGACGCCCCGCAAGGGTATATAACACCAATATATCATCATCAGCATCAGGCCGACCTCCTAAAATTCAATAAATTTACCAAATTTACATAATAATTGCATTTTCTGGTCCTCGGACCATACAAACCTGTACTCCTGGTTCTTCAGACGTGTGCACGCGGGCGTTCCGCGTCCGTTGGTACCGCTCCTGTAGTTCCCGGAAGAGTAGTTTTCCTGAAAAACAACTTTTAGTCTCAGTTAAGTAGGTACAGTTTCACGTTTTTCAGTGTTTATTCTAAATTTTTCCAAGGAGGCCTGTATAGCTGCTCACACCACCTTGTGGAGTACGTCGGGACCTATCCGTAGGTACCTCTCGCGCCCCGCTAGGGTCCCTAATTACCGAGAAAAACGCAATTTTAATAATTTTTCATTTTCCTAGGGAAAAATCATTTTCTCTGTTTCCGGGTTTTTCTAAATTTTCACAGGATATCCCTATAGGTGACGTCGAGACCTCCTCGCCGGTACCCCACTCGACCAGCTGGGACTTGTGGTTCGCCAGCAATCAGCTTTCCAAGTTCGAGGGGTGAGGACCGAGGTTACCTTAGGGCAGCAATTTTGTATCAAATTGACTGTAAACAGTATCACATACGTAATTACATTGATAAAATCTATAAATAAATACCAAGTGTGCTATACCATTGGAAGCGTAACGCCGTCGTCTACACGACGCGATAAAAATTTTGGACAGTTTCCATATTGAAAACTCAAGTTTTCATAGATTTTCCTAAATTTTCACACTTTGTTTCCAGTCAAACACTTTTAAAATCTGTTTTTTATAGGGACGCATAGCGATATTTCTATACCATCAGGTGCGCGACGTTAATAACTACCTCTCGACGCCCCGCAAGGGTATATAACACCAATATATCATCATCAGCATCAGGCCGACCTCCTAAAATTCAATAAATTTACCAAATTTACATAATAATTGCATTTTCTGGTCCTCGGACCATACAAACCTGTACTCCTGGTTCTTCAGACGTGTGCACGCGGGCGTTCCGCGTCCGTTGGTACCGCTCCTGTAGTTCCCGGAAGAGTAGTTTTCCTGAAAAACAACTTTTAGTCTCAGTTAAGTAGGTACAGTTTCACGTTTTTCAGTGTTTATTCTAAATTTTTCCAAGGAGGCCTGTATAGCTGCTCACACCACCTTGTGGAGTACGTCGGGACCTATCCGTAGGTACCTCTCGCGCCCCGCTAGGGTCCCTAATTACCGAGAAAAACGCAATTTTAATAATTTTTCATTTTCCTAGGGAAAAATCATTTTCTCTGTTTCCGGGTTTTTCTAAATTTTCACAGGATATCCCTATAGGTGACGTCGAGACCTCCTCGCCGGTACCCCACTCGACCAGCTGGGACTTGTGGTTCGCCAGCAATCAGCTTTCCAAGTTCGAGGGGTGAGGACCGAGGTTACCTTAGGGCAGCAATTTTGTATCAAATTGACTGTAAACAGTATCACATACGTAATTACATTGATAAAATCTATAAATAAATACCAAGTGTGCTATACCATTGGAAGCGTAACGCCGTCGTCTACACGACGCGATAAAAATTTTGGACAGTTTCCATATTGAAAACTCAAGTTTTCATAGATTTTCCTAAATTTTCACACTTTGTTTCCAGTCAAACACTTTTAAAATCTGTTTTTTATAGGGACGCATAGCGATATTTCTATACCATCAGGTGCGCGACGTTAATAACTACCTCTCGACGCCCCGCAAGGGTATATAACACCAATATATCATCATCAGCATCAGGCCGACCTCCTAAAATTCAATAAATTTACCAAATTTACATAATAATTGCATTTTCTGGTCCTCGGACCATACAAACCTGTACTCCTGGTTCTTCAGACGTGTGCACGCGGGCGTTCCGCGTCCGTTGGTACCGCTCCTGTAGTTCCCGGAAGAGTAGTTTTCCTGAAAAACAACTTTTAGTCTCAGTTAAGTAGGTACAGTTTCACGTTTTTCAGTGTTTATTCTAAATTTTTCCAAGGAGGCCTGTATAGCTGCTCACACCACCTTGTGGAGTACGTCGGGACCTATCCGTAGGTACCTCTCGCGCCCCGCTAGGGTCCCTAATTACCGAGAAAAACGCAATTTTAATAATCGCGAGCCCCGCCCGCCCACCCTGTTTTTACGCCCTAGGCTATATAGCCTCGGGTGGGAGGAGCATCCGCAGTGCGGACGCGGGCCGCCCAAAAATTGGAAACTTTTATTTATTGCGTCTATTGACAAGTTTTATCATAGCATTTTATTATTATTGACTGAACTTTTTGTTTTTTTTTTTATTTTTTAATTTTTATTTGACATTTAATTTTATATACAATTTTATTTGACATTTTAAATTTATACAAATTTATTTTTATCTTATTTTAATTTCATTTATTCTTAATTTTACATTTACATTTGACTTATTTTCTGACGGGTACTATTGTACACCAAATTTTATTGTTTAATTCATTTATAATTTTACTGTTTTTATTTTTATCAACTTAACGCGCTCAACCATGGCAACTGTGCATTCCCCCAAGTGCGACCGTCCAGCACAACTGAGCAGCAAACCCGTGCCCCCTCCCGCAGAGGAGACCACGCTAGGGGTAGTGCAGCGTCCGACGACATCGGTACGTCGCAGCATTGATAAGCTGGAGTCACAACAAATGGCCCAGCCCAAGCAAGCAAAAAAAGGGGCACTACGACCTACGTCCCCGCTGCGCGTACCGCTGCCGCCGAGGCGCTGCACAGCAGCTATTGAAAGCTGCGATATAATAAAACAACAGCTGAAGATCTCCGGAAACATTAAAAGGGAGATAAAGGAGGAGATCAGAGCTAGGACGGAGCACTTGGAGGGGATAGTCAGGGCATACGAAGAGGAGAGGAAGCGGCTTTTGAAGAGGCAGAGCGCAGGGGGGGCAGAGACGACATTCGTCATACCGGCATCTGCCCCCCCTGTCCCTGCCTCGGCGCTTCCTCCCTCAGATTTAGAGGAAGCCATTTTAAATAAGCTAGGTGTGTATGAAAGTTTACTGAAAGAGAATGGAAGAATGATTAGGGAAATAAGAGAGAACGTGAGTAAAAAGGATGAAAGGGAGTGTGAGAGATTACTAAAAGAGAGTGTAAGTACGACGAAGGAAATAAAGGAGAGTATTGAGAGGCAGGATGAAAGAGAGAGAGAAAGGGAAAAGAAGGGGACGATGACTTACGTGGGTGCGGTGGCGGCCCGCCCGGGCCTTAAGCCTACGGGCGGTACGACACTGCACTCCGTGGTGGTCACGTCCAAGAATGAAAGTGATACGGGAGAGCAGGTGATGGAAAGACTGAGGAAGATAGCAAGCGAAGATGATGGATGGGTTACGGTAGAGAAAGTAAGAAAGGCGAAAGATAGGAAAGTGTTCATAGGGTATAAGACAGAAGAAGAAAGAAAGAGGGCACAGAAGAGGCTGCTGGAGAGGGAGTCTAACCTCGCCGTCGAGGAGGTCAAAAACAAAGACCCACTCCTCATACTGTACGGCGTCCTCAGAAGCCTCAAGGATGAGGACCTGCTCAGAGCCGTAAAGGCCCGGAACACTGATGTGTTCCGGAACTTGGCACCGGAGCAGGTGAGGATGGCCGTACTGTACCGGCGGACGGCGAGGAACCCCCACACGTGCCATGTGGTGCTGAGGGTCTCCCCGGCGATATGGGCCCGTGCCCTAGGCATAGGGAAGCTCCACGTCGATCTGCAGCCCATTAGGGTTGCAGATCAGTCACCGTTGGTGCAATGCTCCCTGTGCCTGGGTTACGGGCATACCAGGAAATTCTGCACCGGCACTGAGCCTAAGTGTAGCCATTGCGGCGAAGGGCATTTAAAAGCCGCATGCCCGAGCTACAGTGCCGGTGCAGAGCCTACCTGCACCAATTGCCGGAGAGAGAGGCTCAGCGGCACATGTCACAGTGTGTTCAGCCATCTGTGCCCAGTGCGTCAGAGATGGGACGTGATAGCGAGGACCACCACTCAATACCAGTGCTGATGTTGATCCGAGGAATGTGACCCCACACAGGATGCTGCAGGCTAACCTCCAGAGGAGTAAGCTGGCAACCGAAACCTTCGTTCTCGAAGCCTCGAGGCGCAAGGCCACAGCCGCTCTAATTCAGGAGCCCTATACCGGCAATACCGGGAGAATGAAAGGATACCAGGGCGTAAGGGTCTTCCAGAACACTGGACAAGGAGGAGGGACTGTAAAGGCGTCCATTGCCGTCTTTGACCCAAATGTGGACGTCATACAGTACCCGCAACTCACCACCGACAACATCGCGGTGGTGGGGATCCGGACCAGTGCCTGGGAGATCACGCTGGTATCCTTTTACTTCGAACCGAGGCCAACGCCGTTGGCTCCTTACTTGGAGCGGCTCAAGGAGGTGAGACGAAGCCTAGGTTCCCGGCTTACTGTTCTGGGTGGGGACGCAAATGCGCATAGCACCTGGTGGGGGCACCCAACCGAAGACGACAGAGGCGAGTTATTGAGTGGGGTACTCGCTGAAATGGACCTCCATGTCCTGAACAGCGGGGATATTCCAACTTTCGACTGTGTGAGGGGTGGACATAGGTACTGCAGCTATGTAGACGTGACGACCTGCACGGACAACGCGTTTCCCTGGATCGACGCTTGGAGGGTGGACCCAAGCCTATGCCCGAGCTCAGACCACAACGGTGTGGTGTTCAACCTCAATTTAATAAAGGCGAGTGGTACCCAAATAAAAAGGACCACTCGGGCCTATAATACCAGAGAGGCCAACTGGGAGGCTTTCGGGGCTAGCATGGCCCGGCAGCTTCCGGATATTGCGATAGGCGAAACAAGGCATACCAACGAATTGGATGCCTTGGCCGAAGCATATACGGAGGCTGTTGGGAGCGCGTGCCGCGAAAGCATCCCAGTGAAAAAACCAGTGGGGTTGACCACTGCACCGTGGTGGTCGGAAAGACTCGCTGGCCTTAAAAAGGTAATGGTCACCTTCAAGCGTCGAATCAGGTACGCCGCACCGGTCCGCAGGTCGTTCGTTATAGCTCAGTACCTGGAACGAAAGGAGATGTATGAAAGTGAAGTAAAAAAGGCACAAGTCGAAAGTTGGAAGAACTTCTGCGGAAGGCAGGACATGGAGGGACTATGGGAGGGCATCTACCGGGTGATAGGTAGGGCCACGGTAAGGGAAGAGGATACTCTGCTTTCCGCCAATGGATCTTACCTGGACGCAAAAGGTTCGGCCGAGCTGTTAGCTCGGACCTTCTACCCGGAGGACCGGGAGGAGGAGGACAACGAAGGGCACCGAAGAGTTAGGGAAAAGGCTAAGGGTTTGGAGCGGGATGAGGGTCATCATGAGGATGACCCACCTTTTACGGTGGGAGAGCTCTTCGGTGCTCTTCGGAAGTTCAATCCGAAGAAAGCCCCGGGGGCGGATGGCTTCACAGCCGACATTTGCACCCACGCCATTAGGGCCGACCCCCCATTCTTCTTGGAGCTGCTGAATCGGTGCCTTCGCCACGGCTACTTTCCTAAAATATGGAAAGAAGCCGTGGTGGTGGCATTGAGGAAGCCCGGCAAGGACTCGTACGCCGTCCCCAAATCGTACAGACCTATTGGTCTGTTACCGGTTCTGGGGAAGGTGTACGAGAGGATGTTGGTAACTCGTCTCAACTTTTACTTAATGCCGAGGATTAGTACTCGCCAGTACGGCTTTATGCCCCAGAAAAGTACCGAAGACGCCCTCTATGACCTCATGGGCCACATAAGGGCTAGACTTGATGAGAAGAGGATAGTCCTTATGGTGTCCTTGGACATAGAGGGCGCCTTCGATAGCGCCTGGTGGCCGGCTATTAAGGTACGACTGGCTGAGGAAAGGTGTCCGGCAAATTTGAGACGAGTTATCAACAGCTACCTTAGCGACAGGAGAGTGAGGGTAAGGTATGCGGGCGAGGAGTGCGAACGCCCTACGGGGAAGGGTTGCGTTCAGGGTTCCATTGGCGGACCCTTACTGTGGAACCTCTTGTTGGATCCCTTACTGCGACGGTTGGAGGATGGGGCAGCTCGCGTCCAGGCATTTGCGGACGACGTGGTGCTTGTGTTCGATGGTGACAGCGCCTTGGAGATTGAGAGACAGGCCAATGCCTCTCTCGAGCATGTGCGGGAGTGGGGCATCGGAATGAAGCTGAAATTCGCACCGCACAAAACTTGTGCGATGGTAATCACGCGGAGGCTTAAGTACGATGTCCCACGCCTCAGCATGGGCGGGATAGACATTGGCATGTCCAAGGAAATCAAGATCCTGGGGCTCACCATCGACCACAAGCTAACCTTCAACACCCACGTCACCAACCAATGCAAAAAGGCTATCGCCATCTACCACAAGCTGGCGCGGATGGCCCGGATCGGTTGGGGACTACATCCCGAGGTGATCCGAACCATCTACACCGCAGCCGTGGAACCGACGGTGCTGTACGCAGCCAGCAGCTGGTGTCCAGCGGTGGAGAAGCTCGGTATCCAGAAGCAGTTAGCCGTGGTGCAGCGCGGGTTCGCGCAAAAACTTTGCAAGGGCTACCGGACGGTTTCTCTGCACTCAAGTCTAATCTTGGCTGGAATGCTCCCTCTGGACCTCAGAGTTCGCGAGGTGGCCTCACTTTATGAGGCCAAGAGAGGAGTGTCCCAGTCATGGTTGGGAGACAGAGAGGTCGAACGGATGGCCTCAGCAATGGAGGTACCTCACCCCGCGGAGCATATAAGTCTGGACTTCACCAGCCTGGTAGACGAGGAAGATTATCAGCGCACCAACACCATCCAGGTGCGCATCTTCACGGACGGGAGCAAGATTGAGGGTCGCGTCGGCGCTGCGCTATCCATTTGGAATAGCGACGCCGAAACAAAGACCCTCAAACTTGCTCTCGCCCCCCATTGTACCGTCTACCAGGCCGAACTCCTGGCTTTATGCAAAGCGACCAGTGAGGTCCTTAGGCGCGGCGCGGCCACGACGTTCGGCATCCTCAGCGACAGCAAAGCCGCTCTCCAAACGGTCGTCAACCCCCGTGCCCTCCACCCTCTGGCCGTTGAGGCCAGAGATAACATCAAGCGGGGCTTGATCCAGAACAAGGAAATATCCCTGTTCTGGATCAAGGCCCACGTAGGGTTGGAGGGCAACGAGCGAGCGGACCAGCTCGCTAAGGAGGCGGCTTTGAGGTCGAAGACGAGGCCGAACTATGACCTGTGTCCCGTCTCATTTGTCAAGCGTGGCCTGCGTCAGATCACGCTTGACAAGTGGAACGGACGCTATAAAACGGGTACGACTGCTTCTGGTACCAAGCTTTTCTTTCCGTGCGCTGTGGCTGCGTACAGAACCGTCCGTAAGATGGAGATAGCCGGCACCACGACCCAGCTATTAACGGGGCATGGTGGGTTCTCTGAATACTTGAGTCGCTTCAAGTGTAAGGAGGACCCATCATGCGCCTGCGAGCCAGGGGTCGTGGAATCGGTTGCGCACCTGGTCGCGGACTGTCCCATCTTCGCTAGGGATAGGTACGAGTTGGAGTGTCGGATCCAACTGGAGGTTTGCGTAGCAAACTTCCCAGTC
>OY829120.1:17500-30000 GCA_963691645.1 Pelosia muscerda
ACCTAACCTAACCTAACCTAACCTAACCTAACCTAACCTAACCTAACCTAACCTAACCTAACCTAACCTAACCTAACCTAACCTAACCTAACCTAACCTAACCTAACCTAACCTAACCTAACCTAACCTAACCTAACCTAACCTAACCTAACCTAACCTAACCTAACCTAACCTAACCTAACCTAACCTAACCTAACCTAACCTAACCTAACCTAACCTAACCTAACCTAACCTAACCTAACCTAACCTAACCTAACCTAACCTAACCTAACCTAACCTAACCTAACCTAACCTAACCTAACCTAACCTAACCTAACCTAACCTAACCTAACCTAACCTAACCTAACCTAACCTAACCTAACCTAACCTAACCTAACCTAACCTAACCTAACCTAACCTAACCTAACCTAACCTAACCTAACCTAACCTAACCTAACCTAACCTAACCTAACCTAACCTAACCTAACCTAACCTAACCTAACCTAACCTAACCTAACCTAACCTAACCTAACCTAACCTAACCTAACCTAACCTAACCTAACCTAACCTAACCTAACCTAACCTAACCTAACCTAACCTAACCTAACCTAACCTAACCTAACCTAACCTAACCTAACCTAACCTAACCTAACCTAACCTAACCTAACCTAACCTAACCTAACCTAACCTAACCTAACCTAACCTAACCTAACCTAACCTAACCTAACCTAACCTAACCTAACCTAACCTAACCTAACCTAACCTAACCTAACCTAACCTAACCTAACCTAACCTAACCTAACCTAACCTAACCTAACCTAACCTAACCTAACCTAACCTAACCTAACCTAACCTAACCTAACCTAACCTAACCTAACCTAACCTAACCTAACCTAACCTAACCTAACCTAACCTAACCTAACCTAACCTAACCTAACCTAACCTAACCTAACCTAACCTAACCTAACCTAACCTAACCTAACCTAACCTAACCTAACCTAACCTAACCTAACCTAACCTAACCTAACCTAACCTAACCTAACCTAACCTAACCTAACCTAACCTAACCTAACCTAACCTAACCTAACCTAACCTAACCTAACCTAACCTAACCTAACCTAACCTAACCTAACCTAACCTAACCTAACCTAACCTAACCTAACCTAACCTAACCTAACCTAACCTAACCTAACCTAACCTAACCTAACCTAACCTAACCTAACCTAACCTAACCTAACCTAACCTAACCTAACCTAACCTAACCTAACCTAACCTAACCTAACCTAACCTAACCTAACCTAACCTAACCTAACCTAACCTAACCTAACCTAACCTAACCTAACCTAACCTAACCTAACCTAACCTAACCTAACCTAACCTAACCTAACCTAACCTAACCTAACCTAACCTAACCTAACCTAACCTAACCTAACCTAACCTAACCTAACCTAACCTAACCTAACCTAACCTAACCTAACCTAACCTAACCTAACCTAACCTAACCTAACCTAACCTAACCTAACCTAACCTAACCTAACCTAACCTAACCTAACCTAACCTAACCTAACCTAACCTAACCTAACCTAACCTAACCTAACCTAACCTAACCTAACCTAACCTAACCTAACCTAACCTAACCTAACCTAACCTAACCTAACCTAACCTAACCTAACCTAACCTAACCTAACCTAACCTAACCTAACCTAACCTAACCTAACCTAACCTAACCTAACCTAACCTAACCTAACCTAACCTAACCTAACCTAACCTAACCTAACCTAACCTAACCTAACCTAACCTAACCTAACCTAACCTAACCTAACCTAACCTAACCTAACCTAACCTAACCTAACCTAACCTAACCTAACCTAACCTAACCTAACCTAACCTAACCTAACCTAACCTAACCTAACCTAACCTAACCTAACCTAACCTAACCTAACCTAACCTAACCTAACCTAACCTAACCTAACCTAACCTAACCTAACCTAACCTAACCTAACCTAACCTAACCTAACCTAACCTAACCTAACCTAACCTAACCTAACCTAACCTAACCTAACCTAACCTAACCTAACCTAACCTAACCTAACCTAACCTAACCTAACCTAACCTAACCTAACCTAACCTAACCTAACCTAACCTAACCTAACCTAACCTAACCTAACCTAACCTAACCTAACCTAACCTAACCTAACCTAACCTAACCTAACCTAACCTAACCTAACCTAACCTAACCTAACCTAACCTAACCTAACCTAACCTAACCTAACCTAACCTAACCTAACCTAACCTAACCTAACCTAACCTAACCTAACCTAACCTAACCTAACCTAACCTAACCTAACCTAACCTAACCTAACCTAACCTAACCTAACCTAACCTAACCTAACCTAACCTAACCTAACCTAACCTAACCTAACCTAACCTAACCTAACCTAACCTAACCTAACCTAACCTAACCTAACCTAACCTAACCTAACCTAACCTAACCTAACCTAACCTAACCTAACCTAACCTAACCTAACCTAACCTAACCTAACCTAACCTAACCTAACCTAACCTAACCTAACCTAACCTAACCTAACCTAACCTAACCTAACCTAACCTAACCTAACCTAACCTAACCTAACCTAACCTAACCTAACCTAACCTAACCTAACCTAACCTAACCTAACCTAACCTAACCTAACCTAACCTAACCTAACCTAACCTAACCTAACCTAACCTAACCTAACCTAACCTAACCTAACCTAACCTAACCTAACCTAACCTAACCTAACCTAACCTAACCTAACCTAACCTAACCTAACCTAACCTAACCTAACCTAACCTAACCTAACCTAACCTAACCTAACCTAACCTAACCTAACCTAACCTAACCTAACCTAACCTAACCTAACCTAACCTAACCTAACCTAACCTAACCTAACCTAACCTAACCTAACCTAACCTAACCTAACCTAACCTAACCTAACCTAACCTAACCTAACCTAACCTAACCTAACCTAACCTAACCTAACCTAACCTAACCTAACCTAACCTAACCTAACCTAACCTAACCTAACCTAACCTAACCTAACCTAACCTAACCTAACCTAACCTAACCTAACCTAACCTAACCTAACCTAACCTAACCTAACCTAACCTAACCTAACCTAACCTAACCCGAGTTATCAACAGCTACCTTAGCGACAGGAGAGTGAGGGTAAGGTATGCGGGCGAGGAGTGCGAACGCCCTACGGGGAAGGGTTGCGTTCAGGGTTCCATTGGCGGACCCTTACTGTGGAACCTCTTGTTGGATCCCTTACTGCGACGGTTGGAGGATGGGGCAGCTCGCGTCCAGGCATTTGCGGACGACGTGGTGCTTGTGTTCGATGGTGACAGCGCCTTGGAGATTGAGAGACAGGCCAATGCCTCTCCACCGCACAAAACTTGTGCGATGGTAATCACGCGGAGGCTTAAGTACGATGTCCCACGCCTCAGCATGGGCGGGATAGACATTGGCATGTCCAAGGAAATCAAGATCCTGGGGCTCACCATCGACCACAAGCTAACCTTCAACACCCACGTCACCAACCAATGCAAAAAGGCTATCGCCATCTACCACAAGCTGGCGCGGATGGCCCGGATCGGTTGGGGACTACATCCCGAGGTGATCCGGACCATCTACACCGCAGCCGTGGAACCGACGGTGCTGTACGCAGCCAGCAGCTGGTGTCCAGCGGTGGAGAAGCTCGGTATCCAGAAGCAGTTAGCCGTGGTGCAGCGCGGGTTCGCGCAAAAACTTTGCAAGGGCTACCGGACGGTTTCTCTGCACTCAAGTCTAATCTTGGCTGGAATGCTCCCTCTGGACCTCAGAGTTCGCGAGGTGGCCTCACTTTATGAGGCCAAGAGAGGAGTGTCCCAGTCATGGTTGGGAGACAGAGAGGTCGAACGGATGGCCTCAGCAATGGAGGTACCTCACCCCGCGGAGCATATAAGTCTGGACTTCACCAGCCTGGTAGACGAGGAAGATTACCAGCGCACCAACACCATCCAGGTGCGCATCTTCACGGACGGGAGCAAGATTGAGGGTCGCGTCGGCGCTGCGCTATCCATTTGGAATAGCGACGCCGAAACAAAGACCCTCAAACTTGCTCTCGCCCCCCATTGTACCGTCTACCAGGCCGAACTCCTGGCTTTATGCAAAGCGACCAGTGAGGTCCTTAGGCGCGGCGCGGCCACGACGTTCGGCATCCTCAGCGACAGCAAAGCCGCACTCCAAACGGTCGTCAACCCCCGTGCCCTCCACCCTCTGGCCGTTGAGGCCAGAGATAACATCAAGCGGGGCTTGATCCAGAACAAGGAAATATCCCTGTTCTGGATCAAGGCCCACGTAGGGTTGGAGGGCAACGAGCGAGCGGACCAGCTCGCTAAGGAGGCGGCTTTGAGGTCGAAGACGAGGCCGAACTATGACCTGTGTCCCGTCTCATTTGTCAAGCGTGGCCTGCGTCAGATCACGCTTGACAAGTGGAACGGACGCTATAAAACGGGTACGACTGCTTCTGGTACCAAGCTTTTCTTTCCGTGCGCTGTGGCTGCGTACAGAACCGTCCGTAAGATGGAGATAGCCGGCACCACGACCCAGCTATTAACGGGGCATGGTGGGTTCTCTGAATACTTGAGTCGCTTCAAGTGTAAGGAGGACCCATCATGCGCCTGCGAGCCAGGGGTCGTGGAATCGGTTGCGCACCTGGTCGCGGACTGTCCCATCTTCGCTAGGGATAGGTACGAGTTGCAGTGTCGGATCCAACTGGAGGTTTGTGTAGCAAACTTTCCAGTCCTGGTGACAAAGAACTACAGGCAGCACTTCCTAGAGTATTGGGAAAGGGTAATTAGGACTGTATTAAAAAGGAACAAGACGTGATCGGCCTCATACAGCTATTTTTAGAAATAGCTGAGAGAGGCCGATACAGGGAGGGGAAGAATGGACTGGGAAGTGCTGTCTGTGGTTCCGACGGAAGTTTGCTGATCACCCAGATGCCCCACGCCCCACGGGATGAATGATTAGTATGAGAGGGTTTTTAAAAGAGTTGGTAAGAAAGTAATGGGATGGAAGCAAGGAAGGAAATGAAAGTGATAGAATGAAAGACGCACCTAGCTTAGAAGAAGAAACAGCCAAGAGGGTACATTTTAGAAATTAGACTTGTTTTATTAGTATTTTTTTTTATTATTAAATTAGATAAAAAATGGCTTCCTCGAAGTGCACAGCACGCAGTGGAAGGAGTTAGTATAAAAAAAAAAAAAAAAAAAAAAAAACCTAACCTAACCTAACCTAACCTAACCTAACCTAACCTAACCTAACCTAACCTAACCTAACCTAACCTAACCTAACCTAACCTAACCTAACCTAACCTAACCTAACCTAACCTAACCTAACCTAACCTAACCTAACCTAACCTAACCTAACCTAACCTAACCTAACCTAACCTAACCTAACCTAACCTAACCTAACCTAACCTAACCTAACCTAACCTAACCTAACCTAACCTAACCTAACCTAACCTAACCTAACCTAACCTAACCTAACCTAACCTAACCTAACCTAACCTAACCTAACCTAACCTAACCTAACCTAACCTAACCTAACCTAACCTAACCTAACCTAACCTAACCTAACCTAACCTAACCTAACCTAACCTAACCTAACCTAACCTAACCTAACCTAACCTAACCTAACCTAACCTAACCTAACCTAACCTAACCTAACCTAACCTAACCTAACCTAACCTAACCTAACCTAACCTAACCTAACCTAACCTAACCTAACCTAACCTAACCTAACCTAACCTAACCTAACCTAACCTAACCTAACCTAACCTAACCTAACCTAACCTAACCTAACCTAACCTAACCTAACCTAACCTAACCTAACCTAACCTAACCTAACCTAACCTAACCTAACCTAACCTAACCTAACCTAACCTAACCTAACCTAACCTAACCTAACCTAACCTAACCTAACCTAACCTAACCTAACCTAACCTAACCTAACCTAACCTAACCTAACCTAACCTAACCTAACCTAACCTAACCTAACCTAACCTAACCTAACCTAACCTAACCTAACCTAACCTAACCTAACCTAACCTAACCTAACCTAACCTAACCTAACCTAACCTAACCTAACCTAACCTAACCTAACCTAACCTAACCTAACCTAACCTAACCTAACCTAACCTAACCTAACCTAACCTAACCTAACCTAACCTAACCTAACCTAACCTAACCTAACCTAACCTAACCTAACCTAACCTAACCTAACCTAACCTAACCTAACCTAACCTAACCTAACCTAACCTAACCTAACCTAACCTAACCTAACCTAACCTAACCTAACCTAACCTAACCTAACCTAACCTAACCTAACCTAACCTAACCTAACCCAGTCCCGCTGTGCGTGCCGTAGCGAGAACACCGTTTTTGAAGCGCTCCGCGTTCGAAAAATCGTTTAGATGGTCAAAGTTTCTAAAAGTATACAGTGTGACATATAGAAATCTGCGTAATCGCGAGACGAATCCAATAGTGAAAACCGCGTGGAAATCGGATGAGAATTGGGGGTTTTTTCCCGGGAAAACCCTCAATCTAGTGAGTGAACAACTTTCAAGTGCGTGCGCTGAGTGATTTGTCGCGGCGACCCAAGATTCTGAAACTGCAGCTTTGGGGGCTGGGACCTGGAGCTCAGTCCTGGAAAATTTGGGAATTTTCGGCCCAAGGACTTCGGAGCTACAGCCCTTTTTCCGGCGCACCACCCAAGGACGGAATCACCAGAGGGGGTTGCAGCAGGGGTTGCGACATATCAACAGAACCGGCTTGACGAGAACATCACGCCCCTGCCAGTCCCGTGTGGATCAGACCACCGGGACCGAAGATACAGCGCTCTAAAGGTGGGAAAATTTTTGAGAACTTTCAAAAATTTTTTAAAACCCGATTTCAAGTGACAACCCCAACTTTTTTGAATTTAATTAGACAGTGTATAAGCCTAGGAAGATAAGAAAAAAATTACAGACATTAGTGATAAAGTTAAATCCCCCAAAATCAGCAAAAAGTGCAGTGAACAGCTCGCGAATCTTCATCCCCGAGTTTCCAGGGTTCACCCTCCTTACGGGGGACAACCTGAAAGCTTAAAAGTTATATTATTTGGAAGGGCTTTTTACACCCTACAAATATATATACGGAAACCCAGGATCCAATTTGCAAAAAATTTGTAGCAGCCCATAGCATCATCTGGGTGACGAAAGGACGCCATCAAGGGGAAAATCAGACTTTTAAATTGGAAATCCAAAAATCTCGCGCAATCCTGGTTAAAAATAGGTTTTTATTGTGAAATATTATAGCTAAATAGTGTAAAATAATATATTTAGGGGTTGTGGACTAAAATACATGGGGGATATATTTTTAAAAAATTCTCAAAGTTAGAATAATTGTGTTTTTGACCGCCATAGCTAGCGTGAAGCGCACGCTGCGGAAATTTTTCGTTCCTGGAGTGGGGTGTGAGGAAAAACTGTGGAAATCAAAATCAAGGGGAACTTTAAGACCCCTGTGACCCAAATCAGGTATTCAATTCTGGGAAATCGTGAATCGCCTGAACAACTTTCTTTGCTAAACTTTCGGAAAAATTTCAACAAAATTCTAAATTCAAAATTTTTAAGGGGTAATATTTTGGAAACTAGGGGGGTTATAAAAAATTTAAAACCACAGGGGTCATTTTTTGGCGCAATTTAATTACTCTAAATTTTTTCAGATTTTTAATATCAAAATTAGGGGGGCACTTTTCCGAAATATAATTACGTAAACCACGTTCCTCGCATCACATTGGGAGCGGAAACTGCTCAGCGGATAATTATTTTATTGTGTTGAACTCCGATAATTATTTTATTATGACCATTATTGAATAAGATAATTATTTTATGTAGCGTAATGGGATAACTATTTAATTTTGTTGGGTTCAACACCGATAATTGTTTTATTATTAAAATTATTGCCATCATTGGACGGGATAATTATTTTATCCCCTATTACTGTATTAGTGGTCAAGTGCGAGCTGAAATTTATTAAATTGAATTAAGTTTTTATTTTGTATTTTTGTATTTTTTTTTTTTTTGTATTTTCGTCGTATCTCGGAAACGGGGCGTCCTAGAGCAAAAAGGACAAAATTTTCCCCCCCCCCGTACCCCCCCGGAGAAATCGGACACCCATACCGAATTTCGAGTTCCGGTTCCGGTTCCGGTTCCGGGAACGGAATCGACCGGGAGCTTTGGGCGCCTGCAACACGGGAACCCTTGCAGTCAGAGTAGGCGTGTTTGGGTTCATTGGAACGGGGCCGGCGGGGGCTATCCATTGGTCGCCATCTAGCGGCTCTATGTAGAGCCAAAAAATTTTTTTAAATTCCACTTCTTGGGCTTTTATTGTGGTTAGAGTGGGCGAGTTTGGGTTCATTGGAACGGGGCTGGTGAGACCCATCCATTGGTCGCCCAATTGCGACTCTACATAGAGTCTTCTTCTCCTCGCGCTTGGCCATCTATTGTTTATTAATTATTTTTATTATTTTTTGAGTTATTGACATATTGCCTATTGGCCCATTCATTGTGTATATTTTAAATTTTTAATTTTTTTTTTAATTTTTAATTTTTATTGTGCATTTTAATTTTGACATTTTTTTTTATTTTTTATTTGACCGCCTATTGGCACTATTGTTTTACTTTTAATTTTAACTTTTAATTTTTAATTTTTAATTTTTAAATTTTTAATTTAAATTTTTAATGTTGACATTTTTATATTTTTTTGACTGCTTATTGGCATTATAGTATTATTTGACTCTGTTTTGACTGTACGACTTACCTTATTGGGTAATTTTAACATAGGGTTATAGTCTTAGATTTTTAGTCATATTGACATATCGCCTATTGGCACATTTCTTGTAAATATATTGACATTTGTATTGACAGTCTTTTGACTTTATAGTATATGTTTTTATTTTTATTATCATTCATCAGGCGAATCTGCAGTTTAATTTATTGAATTATTAGGTACAGGCTAGGAGTAGGGCTTCTAACACCCACCTCTAGCCAGCGCCGGTCCGGAACATGGCTTGCATAGGGCGCTCACCCGACGTTACAAAACGCCCACCCACTATCTCGCAGGCTACGGTGACAAAAGCAAAGAAGGAGAGCAAGGTAAGCAGAAGGATGATAGACGCTGGTGCGGGCACCAGCACCAAAACTGAGGCTGGTGCCAGCGCCAGCGGCCTGGAAAAGAGAAAGAGCGTGGGCGAGATAGTGGGGAAACTGGAGGGCCAGGGGTCAGGGCCTGAGCGACCCAATCGCGTGCTGAGGACCCCGCAAGGGGCCCCCAGAAAGTTGGAGTCGGATTTGGTCGCTCAGGCCAGGGCCCTAAAGCATAGGGTAGGCACGATACTGAAAGGGACCAAACTGAAGGAGACGACGAAGTTGGAGGTGGAGGAGATCGTCGACGAGCTATGCCAGCTGGTGGTCGAGGCATCGGAGGGCTCGTCGTCGCCCCCCCCCACCTCGGGAGAGAAGGGTAGGGAGAAGGTTAACGTAGATAGGGAGAACGAACGGGTGAGCGAGGGACCGGCGCCTAGTCTACAGGGCTTCAACAAATTATTAAAAGAGCATAGGGACCTGCTGACGTCTCACAAAGCCGAAATGGCCTCCCTGTCGGCGAAAATGGAAGAGGCAAGGGCGACTTTCGAGGGACACCACAACAACTTAGGACACCTAAAAGAGTTGGTCGAGGAGGCCAAGTTGACGGTCGCGGCGACGGTGGGACAAGCTCCCACCTACGCCGCGGTTCTGGCAAGGCCCAAAGTCTGTGGGCCAACATATTCTGTTGTGGTGTCCTCCGAAAACAACACCAGCGCCCAGGTTGTCGAAAACATCAAGAAGGCCTTAGATGCAACAAAAACAGGCATCAGGGTCGACAGGGTGAGGACAGTAAAAAATGGGCAAGTTGTCCTGAGTTGTGCCTCGGAGGCGGACCTGAGGAAGGCGAAAGAAAGAATGGCGATGAGCGAAAGGACGATGAATGTAAGGGAGGCCCCAGCGCGGAACCCATTAGTGGTTCTGCGCAATCTTCTGAGGTACAACTCAGACCAGGATATAGTGTCTGCCCTCCAGGTCCAGAACCGGCACCTGATGGATGGCCTATCAGCCACCGAGACCGCTGCAGTGGTGCGATACAGGAGGTCAGCGCGGAACGCTTTAGAGTGCCACGCTGTCCTCCAGGTCCACCCTAAATTATGGCAGCGCCTAATCGAGGCTGGTAAGGTCCACATTGACATCCAGCAGGTGCGGGTTGAGGACCAATCTCCTCTCTTGCAGTGCACGAGATGCCTTGCGTTCGGCCACGGCAGGGCCCGCTGCACGGAGGTCGCGGACCTCTGTGCGCATTGCGGGGGGCCGCACCGTAGAGCGGAGTGCCCGGCAGTGGCCGAGGGGAGTGGCCCCTCGTGCATAAACTGCGCTAGGGCGAAGTGTGGGGCTGGCGTTCACACGGTGTTCAGTGCGGACTGTCCGGTTAGGCAGAAATGGGACGCCATAAGTCGGCAAAATGTAGCGTATTGCTAAGGTGGCCGCGGGCGTCCCAAATACTGCCGACGGTACCGCACTGTACACCGTGGTGCAGGCGAACCTCCAGCGGAAGCAATTGGCCACTACGGAACTCATGATGGAGGCCCAGAGAAGGGGAGTGGATGTGGCTCTTGTCCAAGAGCCATATGTGGGGGCCATCAAGGAGATGAAGGGGTACAGTGGGGTGAGGATATTCCAGTGCACAAATCGCGGTGGGGGCACTGTGAAGGCTGCTGTCGCGGTCTTCAACCGGGACATCAGCGTTCAACAGTTCCCCCACATGACCACCAACAATATCGTGGTGGTCCGCTTACGCACCAGTGCCTGGGATGTCCTCGCTGTATCATATTATTTGGAAGGAGAGGAAGCGATGGCCCCCTATTTGGAACACTTGGCCTCCATCATGAGGACTCTAGGTGGGTCAAGGCTCATCGTTGGAGGGGACGCTAACGCCAGAAACGTATGGTGGGGTGACCACACAACGAATAAGAGAGGAGAGGAGTTTTCCGCATTCGTAGAGGACGCTGGCCTCCACGTACTAAATCAGGGGTCTGCCCCCACGTTCGATACCGTGCGAGGGGGTAGACACTTCACGAGCTTTGTCGACGTGACTTGCTGCAGCGTGGACCTGCTCGCCTTGGTCGACGACTGGAGGGTAGTCAAGGACCTGACTTCGTCGGACCACAACGGAATAATGTTCAAAATTAAACTTCGCAGAGCGAAGGGTATCGCAGTGGAGCGGACGACCCGTGTGTATAACACCCGCAAAGCCAACTGGGAACACTTCTGCAGTAAGTTCAGCGAGGAGTGTAGGCTGAACCGGTTAACTGCAGAAGATATCCGGTCAGTTGACGATGCGGGTGTCCTGAATGACTTAGTCCGAAAACACACGAAGTCGGTGATGAAGGCGTGCGAAGCTGCGATGCCCAAGCTCCAGCGTCTCGGCAAATACAAAGTTCCGTGGTGGTCCGATGAGTTAGAGCAGATGAAGCGCTCGGTCGCGACCAAGAAGCGCAGAGTCCATTGGGCTTCGCAGTCGCGTCGACAGAGCGTCGTGGATGAGTACGTGGCGGCGAAGGCCCTCTACGAAAGCGAGGCGAAGGCAGCACAAATTAGGTCTTGGAAATCCTTTTGTGAGCGTCAGACCAAGGAAGGGGTATGGGAAGGGATTTATAGGGTAATTCGCAGGGCAGGCAAACTGGAGGAAGAACTGCCGCTCTCGCAGAATGGAGTTCCGGTCGGCCAGAGTGACTCTGCGCGTGTCCTGGCGGAAACCTTCTTCCCCAGCGACCATCAGCGTGACGACACAGACGAGCACCGCCGTATCAGGACCGAAGCCGAAATCCCGGTAAAGGTCCTGGTACATAATGATGATGAACCAGCCTTTACCGAGGAAGAGCTTCGGTCTGCGGTGCTCAGTTTCAACCCGAAAAAGGCCCCTGGGCCAGAGGGTTTCACGGCAGAGATATGCTCGCGGGCCATTCTGTTCGACACGGAGCTCCACCTAACGTTATATAACAGGTGCTTCGCACTCGGGTACTTCCCGAAGGACTGGAAGGAGGCGACCGTGGTAGCATTTCGCAAACCTGGGAAGTCGGACTACCAGGACCCACGGTCGTACAGACCCATAGGGCTGCTTCCGGTTATGGGGAAGATACTCGAAAAGATGGTGGTGCGACGACTCGGCCACCATCTAGCGCCGGCATTGTGTCCTCGCCAGTACGGCTTCACCGCACAGCGCAGCACCGAGGACGCCCTCTATGATCTGGTGAACCATATTCGTGGCGAAACCCGCAAGGGAAAACTCGTCACGATGGTTTCGCTGGACATAGAGGGCGCCTTCGACAGCGCCTGGTGGCCCGCGGTGAAGGTTGCGCTGGCGAGGGC